>CAJQUW010013636.1:0-22467 GCA_907163375.1 Prostheceraeus crozeri | reverse complement strand
CCGGATGTTTTACATCATAATAGATTGACTTCAAACGCTCAGTCGATGACGACTGACTCTTTTTCCTCCTTCTCATCTTTTTGTTTTCTTGCCTTTCTACATTTACAACAACTACAGCATTTAGCTTTAGCGGTTTTGCGATCGTGTTCACATTGCTTAGGGGTTTCATTATGAGAGCTGGCCATTAGCAAGTGCAAGTGACAAGACATCACCTCTGGCGGCTCATTACATGGCAAGCTAACACACTTCTGCTTCATATTAATAGTCTGAGAACATGTATTTCCCTAGTGAGGAGCTGTTTTACGTTTTCCTTTTACAGTTTTAGTGGGCGATGTAGATTACGTCGAGTTCTTCCTCTTGGTTTGCTTTAGTGAGTGTGGGACGGGGATGTAGCAAGGTGACGTCTTAAACCTATTTGTTGGCATTTTCATCGCCTGAAGCATTGGAGTAGTAGCCACTGTTGAATCAAGTTCTTTCAATGTCTCATTATTTAAAGCAAATTTTGGCACATTATGCTTTTTCAATAGTTTAAGAAAGTATGACCAACCAGGTGGAACATAGGCCTGACGGCGCTTTCTACGTGTCGCATACTGAATCAAGTCTTCATAACGTGAAGCATCAATCACTTTATTTTCATCTGTAATGATTTCTCCTCTATCATTTACATTGAGATGGGGTTCAATACTGTTGAAAAGAGATATGGCATGTGCGCGAGATGCTAAAGGTGTAGCAGTCGATACAGAGTCACGCATCTTATTCTTCAAGTTTTTCAATTGCTCAACAGTTTCCGATTGTAATAATACAGCACGATGTGGATCTGTGGATCTTTGATGTGAACATTTTGCTGATAATCTATTTCTTTCCTATACATTTGATTTGCAAGAGGTTGCTTTACTTGCTGCATGGCAGTCAATTGTACATATTCATCCTGAGGAATAACAATCATGCGAGAATAAGAACTCATAGTTTGTAGATAATCATGGGAGTTTTCAAAATATCACTTCGAAATCTAAATTCTTCCGGACACTCTTGCGTAAAGTCAATGAATAAGTAACCGTTAATGGTTTTTCAGTAGCATGCTTGAAAAATTTCAATTAAGGCTTTTGATCCTCTGGGTGCAACTTGTCGCGCCTAAAATTTCAAATTGACTTTTATCTCGCGGATTCTTGAAAATAGCATAATAGTGTGTATTCAGGTTTCGTTTTGTACGAGCTTCTTTTCCATCAGGAAACAAATTTTGTGTTAATATAGATGATATTAAAACACCTTTTATGAGTGTTGCTGCGCGAGTGAACATATCTGTAACATCTTTTGAATTCTTACTTTCTTTTAATAAATCATCCAATACAACAACATCATTAGACTGAAGTTTATCCACTGCAATAAATTCCTTCGCATGTCGAATGTAAGTTGCGACTTTGCAATTCCTGAATAACAGCGACGGTTGATAAATACCATAACACCAAATCACTCGTATTGATAGGTTCCTTAAACAACTCCCTTATTTTATTCCATAAATTCAGCGTGAAAACAGTTTTACCTGCATGAGATGGACCTGATACAGTCAGAACTTTATACATTGAAGTCGTGAATCCATTTTATTACTTTGAGACTCAACATTTGCATAATTAAGCGCTTAGAGCCAAAGATATTTCCCAATAGGTTGCCACGGCAGGAGCTATCATTGGAAGTATTGCTGAAAGGAAACCGCCCTTTTGTGTTAGAGTTTTCCTCTTTCTTTGAAGGGCGACTTAGGATTGGAGATGAAACGCAATTTCGTAGCTCGCTTAAGTAACTTTCGTTGTTTTGGCGCTAATTTCTTCGTCCACTCAACTTCCTCACATGAGAAATAATTTCACAAATGAATTTATCGTTAGATGTCGTTATAGCATTGTATCGCTGATTTGCTTTCATTCGTCGGAGAGCTTGAATGGCTGAAGAAAACTTTTTGACTTTTACGTTTCGTCATTTTACGTTTCGCCATTTTTCCGTGTTAGTCTTTGCTAAAACCTATCTTTACCACATTTGCATAGGTACTAACTATTGCGACATAAGTGACACTCGAAATGAGCAATATCACAGTGGTTACATTGGCAAAAGTTTGAATGCAATTACGTATGAAACAGCGTTGACAAAAGCATGCTTACATCTCCTTTGAAGATGCGCTTATTTCATTTCCATCCTTTCGCTTACATACATCGCAACACATAGTTTCACCGTTACTGATGTCTATAGCAAGTCTTTTTGAAGATATGAATTGCTAGCGCTCTCTTTTCTAAATAATAGACGCATGTACAGAAGGAATATACTTCGAGAGTGAGCAGACATAGCTCGAAAACCAGTTGTGCTACAATCAAGTACCACTGCATTTTCAATTTTTCTTTATGGAAAGTTGATTGTGAATATCTGAAATCGCTTCAATCACTAGACTGCTACCATGATGGTTAAATGCGTTAAGACGTTCAGCAATTTTTATCATATGTCTTTTAAAAAATTCTTGGGGGTGATCTACCACTTCCATTGAATAAGAAGCAAAATGGAAAGAGCGACTTTCCACCTCTTCCTTTCCAAAATGTCTAAACTTAATTTTCGCAACTAATCGCGCCATGATAATGCTATCAGAGAATGTATTCATTAACTCTAGAAATAGAGTGTGCTAGCATCATCAACCACTGCTTCGATGTCGGTCTCATCTTTATGAAATTTTATCACATAATCTTGAACAGCTCCTTTTAAACTTTGCCTATGAAAACGTAATGTTCCGCAGTCGTTTTAGAAAGACATGATCGCCCTTTAACTAACCCATCCATTGCATGAAAACAACAACTCTTCTCATAGTAACATTTATTGTATAACGGTAACAAGCATGCATTATAAATCAATGGTTTGAAAGAGATAATATAGATACAGCTGAGAACTATCATACAGCGAGCAATGATAACCATACAGGACTTGGGCAGTGTTGAGGTAAGGAGGAAAGAAGCATTGGTTATGAACGTAGCTACTACAACGAACAGACAAAATAGGAACACACAAATCCTTAAAACGTTTCGTGACTTCATGATAATGTTGATTCACTCTACTATCCCAAGGCGGGAGCAAAATATCATCAATGATTAGATTGGGAAATACTTTCCTCTCCTTACCAGGATTATTACAAAAGATGCGTATAACATTGTAAGCAGCTAACCATCGTTTAAAGTCAATAAGAAGAGCACTCTCACAAGAAAAGCCATAGTCTTGCAAATATTTCAGATTCAGTCCCTGAATGTGTGTTCTCGCACATTGATCACCATTGGGATCGCAGTTGGCATGTTGATGATAGACACTAACAATCTGATATGTCCAATTGTTCATAGCAATAGCACTGAGCTCCTGTACAGGTTCACCCTCACAATCCATTAAAATGATGTTAGAAGCCTAAAACGGAAATTTACACATCTAAGGGAAGCGTTCTATACATATTACAAAATGAAGAATTACATCGATGCTTTTCACGACAAAATACACAAATGATATGATGGCAACGAAGAAGTAAAATGTATCTAATAAGACCACGTCTACGACACTCAAAGCACATAAGCGAATTGTCATAGGGTAGAGTTAGGAAAGGACTAGTACTTCTCCTTCTTTGATTTGCGTTTTGATGTAGCATTCTTCTCCGACTTGCGCTTCGTACCACTGCTGTTAAGGATTTGATCAATTATGTCGTCCACGTTGGGTGGTTTTGGAATATATAGGATGGATTCCATATGCATGGAGAGAGAGGCTATTTTATTATCCTTGTGTCGACCATAATATAGCCCATTCACTTTGAAAAGGATATCCCAAGTACCTTCTCCGAGCTCATCACATCTGATGGCTATTGATTGATCTCCCTCCTTCTTTAAGTAAGGTCCACAATAGACAAGAAAAAAAACAGCCCATTTAACCCAATGTTGATACAATAACCGGTAGGCAAATGTGATTACCATCCCAAATCTTTCTATAGGGAGTATCCTTGTCATCTCTCGCCTTCCACACTGGAGCAAGAGGAGTAGGAATGTCCATATTTAATGTCACGTACTCCTCAATAATATCATAGTTTGGTGGGCGAATGTACGGACCTCACGGGGATCAGTATGTAGTCCCCTATACTGATTGCTACGAGCATTATCGTGGTGACATCCCGATCGTGGAAGGGAGCATTCCCGTTTGGTAAGTCGTACTACGCTATGATCGGCATAACGCAAAGGACTTGTTTAAATTTACGCTGTAGCGGTGTACTGATTATGTACCTTGGTTGTTTCTATCCACTGGCTTACCACTGTTCTCAGTTGTAGATGATCTGAGTCCGTAGCGAACCTTGTAACGTTTGACCGCCATTTTGTCCTACTAGTGCAGCAGATGGAGTAGATGCCTGAAAATGAAAAAACCAGATTCATGTATTAATGCTTTACGTTCAAAAGGGAGGAGAGGGAGGGAAGTAGCGACTTACCATTTTAGTTGGATAATAGAACAGGGAACTAGAGAGAGAAAATGATTGTGCGTCCGTTGCACTCGTATGAGATTCAAACGATGGAATGATTCTCAACCCACTGTGCGAAGGCTCGCCTGACTTTATACAGAAATGCTTTGATTCTCATTGGGATGATGATCCTCATTGGACAATAACAATCAAGCTGATTCCAAATCTGGCCTCCGTTTACCAATCCGAGCCTTCATTCGCCTGCTGGAGCGGTATCTTGGGAAATTTCTAACTCTGTCGTTTTTCGCCAATGTCCCAAAATCTTAAATGGCGTCTCACATCTAAACGAAGACAGATAGGAACAAGCCGATTCTTTCAGTGAATTTGTCTCACTCTTAGCTTTCAAACGAGCTATGGCACGACAAAATCCGTCCACTGGAAGCCAAAATCGAAGCGAGCTGTCCAGAGGGGGCGGGGAGGTCAGCAAAATTTTTTCTCTCCGATTGACTTGAAACTCACCATACAGATAGAGAATTTCACGCTGATTCCAAATCTGAAATCCGTTTTCCCATCCGATGCTTCGTTTTGAAGCTACAGCCCAAAACGTCCCAAATTCTAACTCTGTCGTTTTTCGCCATTGTCCCAAAATCTTAAATGGCGTCTCACATCTAAACGAAGACAGATAGGAACAAGCCGATTCTTTCACTGAATTTGTCTCACTCTTAGCTTTCAAACGAGCTATGGCACGACAAAATCCGTCCACTGGAAGCCAAAATCGAAGCGAGCTGTCCAGAGGGGGGACGTCAGCGAAAAGTTTTTCTCTCCGATTGACTTGAAACTCACCATACAGATAGAGAATTTCACGCTGATTCCAAATCTGAAATCCGTTTTCCCATCCGATGCTTCGTTTTGAAGCTAGAGCCCAAAACGTCCCAAATTCTAACTCTGTCGTTTTTCGCCAATGTCCCAAAAACTTAAAATGGCGTCTCACATCTAAACGAAGACAGATAGGAACAAGCCGATTCTTTCACTGAATTTGTCTCACTCTTAGCTTTCAAACGAGCTATGACACGACAAAATCCGTCCACTGGAAGCGAAAATCGAAGCGTCGCTCTTGTCTCAGAGGGGGGGGGGGGAGGTCAGCAAAATTTTTTCTACTCTCCGATTGACTTTGAACTCCACCATTACAGATGCAGACAGAATTTCACGCTGAATCCGAATCTGAAACCTCGTTTTTCACAATCCTCTGCTTCGTTTTGAAGCTAGAGCCCAAAACGTCCCAAATTCTAACTCTGTCGTTTTTTTTTCGAAAATGTTGAAAATTTTTTCTCGCCCCGATTTCCTTGAAACTCACCATACCGTGAGAATTTCTCGCTGAATACGTATCTGGCCTCCGTTTTCTCTCGACCACTCCTTCCACTCGAAAACAGGCCCAGTTTTCCAACCCAACATTCTGCAAGAAAACATACAAACTTTAGCCCTCAAGACTAATCCTGCGGCGGTCGCCCAAGTCCACCACGACACTCAGGACCCGAAGCACCACGGCGGCCGACACGACACTCGCGTTCCAGAGGGGAGGGAGGGGTGAGGGCGGGGACGTCAGCGATGGGGCCATCTTGCGCTATCTGGGTATTTGTCACTTCCTTACTACTATCGTAATTCCCTTTACAGTTGACAAACACCTCCAATTATTAGGCATGTCAAATCAAGACAAACTGACTTGAACACTGAGGTGTAGTGCAAAACGAAGTACACGAAGGCTGAATATTATCACCACAGCAGGAGATAGACGGCTCAAAGTAGAACACGAAAGTATAGTATTATCACTAGGAGGGAGATAGACAGTCAGTTAGGGAGCACACGAAGGTAGAGTATAATCACGTAGGAGGGAGACAGACAGCTCAATTAAGAGCACGGAGATAGACAGCTCAATTAGGAGCACGGAGATAGACAGCTCAATTAGGAGCACACGAAGGTAGAGTATAATCACGTAACAGGGAGATAGACAGCTCAATTAGGAGCACACGAAGGTGGAATATTATCACGCAACACGGAATTAGAAAGCTTGAGTTGAGACAGAGTACACGAAGGCAGGATATAATCACACAGGACAGTGACTGTAGCTGCAGCAGACAGTACTAGAGAGACTGATCGAGCTATGGGAAGCTTTGTCGCGGCTGCTGTGACGCATATCAATCGATGCGTCGATATCGTCTATCACACACGCACACCCCAGCACAAGATAGCTGCCAATGTTCAGTCATCATGGTATTCTCAGCATCACGTGATCCCTCACTCCCATCCTCAATGAACTTGTGGACTAGTAGTTTCAACGGCTGGTATATTCACAGCTTCACAGCACTTTCTCTGGCACCAAAGACCTTCACGTTCGCTAGCTTAGTCAGAAATCTGGGTTTGCATGTCCTTTCCCTTTAGTAGTCCTTGATGTATATATATATATATATATATATATATATATATATATATATATATATATATATATATATATGTATAATAGTATAAAAGAATTATCAGAAATGGATCAAAATAAGAAGGAAAATAACTCCCGTAAGTCGTCAAGGAAAAACTTTGAATCTTGAAAGCCCGACCGGTTTCACTTGGTCATCCAAGCTTCTCAAGGGCTAATGTTTATTATGAATATCATAACTTAATTTAAATGATCATAAAATAAGCTACACATACATAGTAAGCGAATTACGCAAATGTCATGGATGAAAATAAGAATTCACAGACATCGTACAGGGGGAAGAGTGCAGGCGGATATCATTGATCAATTTTGATTAAGTGAAGGTCTAAAAACACTAATGCACCATTTTTCTTTGCTCTCCCTATACGAACGATCACAATTTGGGGGTAACTTCAAAACCGGGATTATGCTGAAAGGAGGGTCACTTTTTGAGCATGAGGAGATGTGCTTGCTCACAAATAAAGATCGATAGTCCTTGTCCTTAACTTGTTGTCTGTGCACTCGCGTCCTTGATCTTAAAGTGTCTCCCGTTTGCCCCACATAAAGAGCGCAGCAACCTCTGCATTGCAGCACGTAGATCAAATCTTTCGAGTTGCAATCCATGTTATGTTTTATTAAAAAAGTGCTCTCTTTGTTGTTGCGTTTATAGTTGAACATTGTCCCTGTTATAATGGACCTGCATCATTGGCATCGGGAATCTCCGCCCTTTGTTACACCAATGATTGTTATACGATTGTTTTTTTGATAATATGCGCAATAGAGACGGGGGTTGCATTACAAAATGCAGTTACAAAAGCAAAATCCACTACAGCATCACCTGGAAATAAGGACAATGAATCGAGGATACTAATTCGCGATGCGTAATTCGCTTACTATGTATGTGTAGCTTATTTTATGATCATTTAAATTAAGTTATGATATTCATAATAAACATTAGCCCTTGAGAAGCTTGGATGACCAAGTGAAACCGGTCGGCCTTTCAAGATTCAAAGTTTTTCCTTGACGACTTACGGGAGTTATTTTCCTTCTTATATATATATATATATATATATATATATATAACATCTACATTTCTGTGGTAAAGACAATTTTCATATTTTCCCATTTTACAAGCTCTATTCTAGCAATGATATTGAGCGCAAAAATAAAGAAAGCTATTTTATCGATATCTTAAAGCCATCTCTGAATTCTTGAACATTGATATCTGTGCATGAACAATCTATGTCACGTTTGCATTTCAAATTTTTCAATGATAAATTGCATAGTGCATGTATATGTGCCTGAAGAAGAAAATTGAAAGCGCTTGTGCTCTATACTTTGATTTTTTGCGGTCTACATTTTTTGCTTATATATATATATATATATATATATATTATATATATATATATATATATAATTAGAATGCAAGTTAGATCAAAGATTTATTGCTATTACTTCAAGTTTCACGATAACAAAATGGTCATCGATCATCAGATCTCAATAAATGAATGGACAGATACTTAGGTAGCTAAATCATGGTTACTTGATTAGAAAACAGCGAACTATGATGTTGGGGGTCTGAAACTAGACAACAGATATTTTCTGCGGTGTCTACACATAGATATCATTTCATTTTTTTTATCTATAAGAATGTCTGACTTTGATGTTATGATATAGAATTTTTCGGTTAAGCACAGATTGCAGAAATGACTGCCACAAAAATACGGTTTGGTCTGTTGTACGATACTCCATTTAATGCTGTATGGTGATCTTAGATTTTTGAGGGACCAGATGTACGTTGACAATGAGGTTTCGTTCTTATACCGGACGTTGTTGAATGACTTTTTGTGGTTGTTATACCTTGCTTTGAATTCATAATATACCTTTGAGTCACTTGAACCAGATGAAACTGTCGCTTTATAAACCAAACATTTTGACAAGCAACTACCTGAAAGTGGACATCGAAAGTGATATATATATATATATATATTTTTATATATATCATGTTATTCACCTCAAATTATTCGTTACGTGGAATGTTGTAGCGCGGAGTATGCTGTCATAAGTTAAAGCCTATATATCAGTCATAAAAAGACACTTTTCACATTTCAAAAACTTCAATTCCTCAATTGAAGCAACTGGATCAATGAGGCAAAAACGGAGGCTAGAATTAAAATCAGTATTAACATCCTTTTGACATATAGCAGTCATAAAAACTAATATATCAGTTGTAATTCAGTAGTATGCATGGAATTCACAACATCAATACCTCGATTGCGAAAATGCTACAGCATTGGGCCAAAAACGACATCAGATCTGAAATCGTTACTGCCAAATTAGGTAGAATCAATTCAGTATATCCATGCAACAAAATCAGTGTTATTATTATTGTTATTATACAGCTATAAAGATTCAATATGCAGCGGCGATAATTGTGTTTAGCTTAGCATTATATAAATCTGGATTGTAGGTATTTCCCAAACAACCGCACACGTTTCATTTATATAATGAAATGCGTGACTGTAATCATGACTATAATTTGCGCGAAAATGATTTACATTCTTCTATCATTAATTTGATTCATCAGAATCACAGAATTATTGTGATTAAATGTAAGAGCATAGTCCGCAACATCCCTGAAGAAAGGGAACATAATTATAGAAGACGAATCGCAGAATTTTTCTTATCTGAAATATATTTCCATTCCATACTGAAAATAATTGTAATTTCTATTCATCCATCCATCCTTTTCATTATAATGAATTCCATATTTTATTTACATATAGCTAAGGAATATGTTACTTGGTTTCATTGGAGATGTTCTGAACTTATGTCATCCGCTGCTTCAATGATTTTTTGTACATACATGCGTGACCAAGCCTGCATCATATCCTCTAAAGAAGTATCATTTTGTTTCCGAAAAATCTTGGTTCCCACTTCATCCAAGTACGAAGCCAGGTATACGTAAAATCATTTTTGTACCCACATATTCTGCAAAATATACACATGAATGCTGTCGTCTAAATTTTTATGCCTTTGAAATAACTGTCTGTCTTTTTAGACGCCCAATCATTTGAAACAACTGTAGAATGCGCATACCCTCCACAGATGAACGTCTCTTGAACAGTAGGCTTCTGCTCCTTTCGACATCTTTAAGGGGGCTTTTAATATAGAATGCGCTTCTATTGGGATGAATGCTGCTCTCGTATCCATGTGACAAACTAATTCACATACATCTTGAATTTATATAGACGAATATACATCTTGTCTTTCTCTCTTTCAGCGGTAAATGCCAATATATTTGAGACTATGAAGCGTTGTAAAGATGTGTTTTTGAATGGCCTGCTTTCGTTGTCTCAAAACGAAGATGAGCATCACAACAACGGATTTTCTGATGAGAACAACTTCAGCGATAATTTCTTAAACCAGCTAAACCCAATACAGGCTGCTGAGAAATTTGTCTGCAATATTTGTGGCAAGTCATTCAAAATGGTCGGCAATTTAAATCGGCACGCCAGAACGCACACTGGATACCGGCCTTTCTCATGTCGTGTCTGCTCGAAATCTTTTTTTCAAAATGAACACTTAAAAGTTCACATGCGAATACATTCCGGTGATCGACCATTTTCATGCAATATTTGTTGGAAAACATTTACTAGGAGAGGAGCTCTAGATGTACACTTGCGAATTCACTCTGGGGACCGCCCATTTTCTTGTAATGTTTGTGCAAAATCATTTGCACAGAATTGTCATTTAAAAGCACACATTCAAACACACAATCGACCGTTTTCATGTGATGTTTGTGCAAAATCATTTACACAGAATTGTCATTTAAAAGCACACATTCGAACACACAATCGACCGTTTTCATGTAATGTTTGTGAAAAGACATTTTTTCGAAGGGGCGCTTTGCGTGTGCATCTGAGATTACATAATTCTGTTGATCGACCTTTTGCATCGCTGGGCAAGCATATGAAATTACATTATTCTGATGATCTTAGTTCTTTAACTTGTCCAATCTGTGACGAACCATTTACTCGTGGCAGAGCCTTGAGAGTTCACATGAGATCACATGGCACTCGGGAGAGAGAGTTGTCATGAAGACTTTCGAGACAATCATCACTCAACAGCCTGTCCTTCGAATTGCATACGCAAACTCGTTGATAAGACTGATTTTTTCCTGAAGGTGTTGGCGATATTTAGCGGGAGGCTAGAAAGCTCACAAATGTAAATTTTTCAATTGCTGACGATGTTGTGATGGATGTGGTGTCTGCTGGAATTGAGTGATATGATTTGTCTTAACCGGTATTTGTCTATAGCTACAAAATTATGAATATCTTTGTGCAACATCTGCAAGTGGCACTGCTAACTGCACCTGTCGAACATCTGCATGAACTGTACGAAGCGTTTTAGCAAGTGGTGTCTTACTTTGTCACGTTAATTCTAATCAAATGTAAATACGATGGATGTGTCCAACTGTATAACTTTCGCACATATCCCAATCATTTCCAGTATTTTCGGAGGGAATATAATGAGATGTGGTTTTTGATGATTAAATGCAGTCAAATTAAGAGTTTTACAAGAAATTGTCTTTAATTCATCGAATAGACAACGCATGATGAAAGACAAGAATGCACCCAAAAAAGTCAAATTTTGTCTGTGATTATTGTTTATCTTTAAAATGAAGTCGGCAACAGCAGCCTTCGCCATTTGGTATCGATTAACATGTATTCAGCATGACATGTAAGCGAGCCGTGTCTTGTGGACTAGTGAAATCAATGAATCACTGAATCTTGGATTCCCTGATCAATCCCTCGATACTTGACCCCATTTGATTAGTATTTCAGTCATTGACGCTCAATATTACTTCTCGCTGTTTCCGCATGAAGCATCCCGTGACATGAAGCCGTTATTGAGTTTCACAGCAGATGAATAAATCAATGGGCAAAACAAATCAAGTGTCTAAAAAATCTGAATTTTAACTGAACAGGGGATGAGGAAATAAATTTCGCACTGGTTTTGTTAGACGCCGCTTCATGAGAATAGGGAAGGTTTTTGTGACTGGGCATTTCCAATAAACGTGATCAGGGCAAAAGAGGGGACGAAAGCGATAGCAAGTTGAATTCTCCGTTCTATAGAAGGTAGAGCAGCCGTGTTTATATTGTTGCAGTGACGAAGGGATTTTGACTTTCCGGAAAAATTTGTTTTCACTAGCAAAATGTGTAACAAGATTGACTATTTTTGGCAAGAATTTGCATGATGCAAGTGCAAGACCTGATGATTTCATAAGTGTACTATAAACTAATCTAGCGCTGTTGTTAGAAACGAGGAAGATGATGTTTATTCCAGGTATGATCAAAATGGTCTTGCAATCCACGAGGCAATAGACCAAGTCACGCCACGATATGTTACATATCGTCTGATTGGATGGGGAAATTGCTCATTTTTCCAAAAGCAGCTTATATAAACAAGGAGAAAACAATGGAATTATATTCCTCATTCATGGCGATTTTAAAAACATTGAAAAAATGATGCACACGTGTTTGAAACTCAAGAGAGCATTGCCCAGGGCTTCCTGTTGCACAAGTTGCATCACTTTTTACTTTTTTGATTGTCTGTAGCGCTAGTGTGAAATATTATGAATATCTTTGTGCAACAATCTGCAAGTGGCACTGCTAACTGCACCTGTCGAACATCTGCATGAACTGTACGAAGCGTTTTAGCAAGTGGTGTCTTACTTTGTCACGTTAATTCTATCAAATGTAAATACGATGGATGTGTGCAACTGCATAACTTTTGCACATAATCCAATCAACTAGTTAAGATGAAAGATCAACCGATCTAATTAACTTCTGGCAAGCAGTAAACCTTATCAGAACAGGAGGAGAGGACATCACAACAATCGAGCGAAGTGCTGCGTCTAACAAGACTAAGTGGTGAAGTCCGCTGTCACCGTGTTCATTGCTATTATAAAGACAGCATTTTGTATGAGGATGGCATATTATATCTTGGGTGACCCTGACTGTCATTGATCGCAGTCAAATAAAAATTGGCAAGCAGTTTTCATTGAATTCACAACCTGACATTCAGAGTGCGATATGAACATTGTTTAATTCAAAGTTCCTTGTTTGGAGGGTTGCAAAGGATCAATCTGTGTTGGACCTCCGTACTTTCTTCCACATTGTAAATTCTGCGAACATGAACAATTGTTGGAACATTAATAAAAAACATGTTGTCTGTTCTGAAGAATATTACTCGAGAACAATGCTGAAGAAACTATTTGCAACTGTTCTCATCAATATGCATCATTCTTGGATATATACACGTGCATTGAATGTCGCATGTCTTTCGAAGCTGCTCAACGGCTGACTCGTAGCATCAACATGATCAATGTACACTCGATTGCATGAGTATAAACGAATGCCTTAAACAAAATTCTGTAACTTTGCTTAGAATATTGCCTGTTGTATAATTGTGTATGCGCGTACGTCCGCATAAGACAAATCGTATTTTCAGCTTTTAAGTCACAGAAATGAGTATCCGTTTTTTATTCAGCATAATACGAGCACATCACTGGCGATAATTGTTTTTTCGTTTCACCGTTATGTTAAATTTTGTGTCTTAATTAGCATCTAAATGATGTGCATGCAGCTAATACAGCATAATATATCAAAGTTTTGTTAATTTATGAATGAATTATTGATACGGATATTATGAAAGTCTTGTTTGTGCTGCTTTATTTTTGTATCAAAACGTTGTAAAGTTAGCAGGTACTTTGAAATGTCGCATTGATGAGGCAGGCAATCGTCTGCTTAATTTTGACCATCCGTTTGAACCAATGGCCTGTCTGAAATTTCCGCATTTATCAAAAAGGATGAAATTTTCCTCTATGATAAACAAAACATTTTATCTGAAAAATGCTGTTTCTGCAAGCATGATGCACAACCACCATGATAAATCAAAAAATGAAAAGCACCAGTAAGTAAATAGCATAAAATGAAAAACGAATGTATTTCACCTCTACACCAGTTCATTTGCTGAAGTGATCAGACGGCTTCAGAATTTTTTTTTCTGAAGCTCTAACATATCTTTGAATCAGAAAGTCATCAGAAGAATGAAGCATCGATTCATAAGATTCTCATATATTGACTATGAACTCTTTAAGTTGTACTCCGGATGATTTTTAACATGATCTCAATCGAATGTACGTTGGAAGAGAAGTCGTTTGACGTGACTCTCGGCAGTGAAAGTTGTTCCGTTAAGTCGCTAGAGCTGAATGAAAATACGTGATGACGTCATTGGTGATCTGTGTGTGAGGACAATAGTATGGGAGCAGGATGGAAGCGTGCAAACAATCGTCAGATTTTAGAACCCATATCTCGTCAGAACGCGAACCCATATCTCAAAATGATTGTGACTTTTTATCAAAATGACTTCTGCCTTAAAGTGATCTCAATTCAATGTATTCGCATTAGAATAATATTCAAGACTTTATCTAGAAATAAGATCAAAGGTTGAATTAATTTATTAATAATTAATTAATTAACTTAAATTCAAAATAATAAGTGATTTGTGTTAAAACCGTCAATTTTGTGAATTTTTAATGATTTTGTATATAATGCTTCCCGCTGACGAAGGAGAATAAACTTGCTCTGAAACGCGTACGGAACTCAGATTTTTTGATTTTCACAAATTATTATGTGGGCATATATTTCTTAAATTAATTAATACCATTTACAATGCATCGATATAATCATATTGTCCTTATTTCAGACAAAATATTATCAAATATGTGCTTACAACCGGCATTTCTCCCATTGTAAAGAGAACCTTGCATGAAAAGAAATGCGCTAATTGTAAAAGTAATCTGCTGAATCTAATTGAGTGTTATGTAGGCATAGTAATTTTTTTCTCGAAAAACAGGCCGAACACGAGAAAAATAGCTGGATCCACTTTCAAGCTGCACTGCCTATTATCATCGCGATGGCACGCCTTAGTTACATGATTTAGTCACGACTCCGTAGGTCATAGGAATTTTATTGCTACTCTACGATTATTCGTGAATTGTTAATTCACTCCTCATTAAAAGATCACCATGACATCATCAGATCTTTGCATTGCTTTCTTGTGTTGACGATAGCGGTTTTGGGCGACTTGAGTGGGACTGATTCAGCAGTTCACGCAGTCAGACCTTCGATCATATATATAAATATGCGAAACCCGAAAAATAAGAATATGAAAAACAATGAAAACTTAAATAAATTATATAATATAAAATATATCCCCCCCTCCCAATTAGATGTCCCAATTAAGAGATTTCACAGCTTTGTAATTTTCCCCATACCGCACTACTGTAATTTTGAACATATTTCCCATCCATCATTTTACTTAAAATTGATCAACGAAAGCGCTTTGAAAGTCTAGTGGACATTAAATATACTCAATTATGGTTTTCATTAAAAAGCATCATCTAATATTGAAAAAGCGTGCATAACAGATATCCACGTACAAACTCGACAAGAGGATCGGATTGTGATATTTTGTGAACATCGGATCGCGATTGTGGCATTATTTTAACCAAAAATAATGTTGCACCTGTTATTTCTTTTGCATCTAAGTTTTTTCTTTGCAGAGTACTGTGCAATCCTGTTTTATATATGCACATGAAATATTTTGTGGATAAAATTTGCGATACGCTGATGTAACCGACTTTCTTTGACAGATACATATTCCATTGTGCACATAAAATAATACATGATGAAACTTATGCAGACAACATCTGCACCTTATGATCAATAGTTCTATCCTCATCAAGAAAGTTGACACTTCATGTTTTATCTTTTCGCATTTCGCTTGCATAGCTGATAAGTATAAACGCGGCTAATTGATCATACATTTAGACAAACTGACAACCGGAAAGAGCGAACTAAGGGAAATAATGACATATGAAGTTTGCAAGTTGTGGACATTTGTAGTGCAAAAAGCCATAATTTCAGACACTGACTGCGGAATTTTTCAGACCACCTACTTGTAATACGTGCAACAATTTTTAAGTTCAAATGAGGAAAAATGTGAGAATTGTGTCATTAGTTGACAGACGATCGATGTATTCAGAAAACTCGCGGACAATACTTTCTCTGAATATATTAACACACTTTTTCAACGTTTAACGAGTTTTATAAATTATGTTTCATCGTTTGCATGATAGAATTGCTGCTAGTATATTCTGATTATTGGCTACTTTTTGTATGATAGATTGAACACGCGATATTGTTTCTATTGTATAAACTCAATCGATGTTTGCATTTAAATATATTACGTCATGTTATTCTCTTTTTCTTCCTTGCCATTAATGTACAAGGAAACTTTGGTTTCTCCTAGTTACGTCAACCATCCGGGCAATCTATAGCCTCAATCAATGTCCAAAATACATGTAGCAACGAATTTTTTTACACTTGAACACAATAGTAATTTGAATATTCTTGAGAAATGATCCCTAACTCTTGATATGATGGGTACGGAAGAGCAACCGTTTGTATCGAGGAGATAGATATGTGAGGACTCCGGAGCGCCACGCTTCGCGCTTTGCTATCGCTTCGACGTGCGACCGATGTCACACTTTTTGCGGTTTTGTTCAAAATTTTCAAAAAATCAAAATTCAAAACACTTTAGGAGATTTCAATTTCACACGATGACCGAAGGGCGAAAATTTAGTAGATGACAAATTTTCAAAAAAATCAAAATTCAAAAATTTAGGCGCTGTCTCCAAAATCTCCCTAATCGAAAATTTAGGCGTCCTTCAAAATATCACGTGGACGAAAAATTTAGCGGTCTTAAAATATCACGTAATCTAAAAAATACACGTAAGCGAAGCCCGAAGTCGAAAATGTAGCCGAAGGGCCGAACTATAGGCAGATGAAAATTTAGGTACCCTCCAAAAAATATCACATTGTCGCTAATGTAGCCAGAAGATTGTATTGGCAAATATTCCATTCACACAACACAATGAGAAGAAACAAAAGTGATGAAACAAAAGTGGATAGAACCGCAAGAATCTAAATCCTTCGTTTATCATATGAACGTAGTTTCTACTTAATGGACATTGAAAAAATGAAATAACGAGAAAAACACAAAGAATAGAGTATGCGGCGTTATATGACAGATAAAGGAATCTCATTATTATTAACGATTAGAGCATTATAAAAGTTAAGAAAGAGAAAATGGAGTAAAGATTAAGAATTGTAACACAAGGAATGCATATTCTTAACATAAGTTGAAGGTCTTTAACAATTGTTATATCTTCAGTTGTTTTAGTTAATTCCAGTAGTTGCTACAGCTTTAACAGTAAGTGTTTTCGCAACGTACACTTGACTTACGAAAATGTTAATAAATCTTGAATAACAAAGAAACGAAAATCATAAACAACTAAGCATTTACATATTAAAGAAGTTTATGACAAATTACACGACTTACTTCAAAGAGTATGTGATGATAATGTTATTACGTTAGATGAGATGAAAAATTGATCAACATAGCGAATGAAGCTAATAAAATATCATTTCATTACATCAGAAAAATTGGTGATATAAAAATAAAAGGATGATAAAACTTTTACTGATGGACGAAATTCTAAGAAGAAAATGACAAAATTTTCTTAGAAGAGCAAAAAAACTTACAAATCGAAAATTTAAGCAAACTTTATAAACAAAACTTAAAACTGAAAAACTTTAAAACAAAAGACTATCAAACAACAAAGCAATAAAAAAATAATTTGTTTCTACCTAAAATTTTTTTGCTGGTATTCCAAATGTTACCATAACAAATTCAAATATTATATTTTAAATGGACTAAAAATAGAGCTGATAATTTTAAAAGAAATAAAACAATTAGAGAGAGTTAATAAATCAAAGAATATATGAAAGAAAATCCACACTTCACATAAGAATGATAAAAGGCTGTGAACTATCAATCTATATTTTGGAAAAAATGCACAAACCGAGCAAGTAAAAACTGATTTTGAAAAACCTATCGAAACCATTTAAAACTCTTCTGAAAAGGAAACTTACAAATAATGATAATCAAATTGATATAACAGATCCAGAGCACAAACTAATGATTAGATGACTATGTATTTACTAGAATCAAACATTAAAAAGAAAACTTACCACAATCTACACGCAATTTGAACAATCTATTTCATTTATAAATGGAACAAACAATACCTAGATTTTATCTACGGACAACAAAAAATATTCCACAACCCTCATCTAGTTTAATTTTTCACGCAGATAAATTCTCCTTTAGTTTAAGATAGAAATTTTGTTGAATCTTTCAGAGGAGCAGATTAAATAATTAGCTGTAGATGATCTTATAAAATATAAAGCATGTTAGATAGAGTTGGTGCAGTAAAAACTCTTAGACGTTATAAACAATTAGATAATTTATTATCAGCGGGAGTTAAAGTAGGAAAAGGTTTATCTGAAAAACAGAAAACAGAAACAACCATATTTTTACCAGATGATCCACAAGAATTACTAAATAGATTAAATATTTTAATATCTGCAATAAAAGAAGGACATAATTCTAGTTTCAATGAAATTCATGCTATATTAAAAAGACTGTTAGAAAAGAAGATTCTAAATGAAGAGGATTATAAAAGTATAACCGGTCATCTCTGATGTCTTTAAGGGCTTCGCCCGTAGCTGATATATGTTGTTGTTTTTAATTTTTTATAAAAAAAATATTTCATAAAAAAATATTTATTCAAAATTTTAACTAAAAAATGTGTTCAGTAGATTTAGACAAAATTAATAATCATTTAGAAAATTTGACAGAGATTTTGGGTTCACCAAAATTTAGTACGACGTTAAAAATTATAACAACTACTTCATCACACACTTGTAATTTAGAACCCATTCTACATTTGGAACAAAATAAAAATTATCAAATTGCATTGACTAGTTTCTCTACATTTAACACTATTCAAAACGTTATCAAAGATGTGAATGATCAATTTAGATATTCTACTGATAAAGGCAAAACATGGAAAATATTAACTTTTCTTCCTGGTTCTTACGAAGTTGAATCAATATCAAATGAAATTAAGAGACATTTAGGTATACCATTTAAAGATAAGAAACAATTACATTTTGCAGTTGAACCGGCAGTTAATAAATTTTCTCTTACTTTAGACGAAAATCATCAAGTTGATTTTAATCATGATAGATCATTGTCAAAGCTATTAGGATTTAATAAACAAACCTATAGTCAAGGTTATCATTTAGGTGAGAAGATTCCAAAAATAACTGAAATAAATTCAATTGTTGGACATTGTGACATTATTGAAGGAGGATATGTAAATGATAAATTGTCAAATTTAATATTCAGTTTTCCAACTTTTACTGTACCTATTGGTTATAGATTAAATGTAATTCCGCAAACATTAATATATTTCCCTATTACAAGAAAAACTATTAACAACATCAACATTAGAATCACTGATGAAAAAGGACAAGAAATAAATTTTGGAGGTGAAGAGATTATGATAGATCTTTTGGTTCGGGAGGTATAAACTCCCACGCGAAGCTAGAGAAGTTTAATTTTCTTCTTCTTCTTTAGAAACAAAAAATAAAAAAAAATTTTTTTTTATTAAAAAATGAGTGAAGTACTACCATTAAATAAAAAAAACTTAAATTTAATCATCATCCAAATTTATCTAATAAAGTTTTGTCAGTTATTTGTGGAAGATCAGGATGTGGAAAAACGTATCTATTATTTAAAATTTTAACGACTCCAAATTTTTTGGATTATAACAATCTTATAATTTATACAACAACAGCAGAACAACCCGTCTATCAATTTTTAAAATATGGATTTGAAAATAATCTTAAAAAAACAGCAATTGCTTCATTATTCAAAGAATATGAAAAATCTGAAGATGAAGAAGAAATAAGTTCGTGGTGTGAAGAAGCAGCAAAAAATAATCAGTTAGTTGAAACCAATAAAAATAAGCATATAAAGATACAATTAATAGATGATAGTGGTAATATGCAAGATCCTAGTAAACTAGATAAAACAATGAAACATTGTGTAATTTTTGATGATTGTGTTAATGATAGAAATCAGTCAGTTCAGAGAAATTATTTCACAAGAGGTAGACATAATAACTGTAGTGTATTTTATTTAACACAAAGTATGTATTCATTAGACGGAAGTGTTATTAGAAAGAATGCAAATATATTTATACTATTTGAAATAAATGCAAGAAACTTAAGTGATTTGTTAAGAGATTTATGTGTAAGAAATAAAGATGAATTTAAACAATCGTGTAACAATGCTTGGTCAAAAGATTATGGATTTATCACAATTAATATTGATAAAAAAATTCATGATGGAGTTATCGAACAATTGTTCTCTGACTAGGCTTCGCCTCGAGGGGCTTCGCCCCGACTGAAAGTCGATAGAAAATATTTTCGCGGAGTGATCGAATAATTTTTTCTTATAAATTTTTTGTTAATAAAAATAAAAAAAAATATGTTGAATGCTTACAAGATAGAGCATGTACCAGTTTTAAAAGATTATCGTCATCCTACAAATCCTGTAAATTCGAAGAAAGAAGTTAGATTTTATTATCATCATAAATACGTAGCGCTCGTTACAGATTATAAAACAAAACATGGTATTAAACCGTGTGTTAAAACAAAAGACTTTCCACTTTGTTTAAGAAGTTTCCGAGTATTTTTGGCGTATAATAATTTATGGTGGTTGGTTAAGAAAGAACATTTAACAACACATGAATTAGAAACATTACATCAATTACATATTCCTGTGTATATGTAAAAACGGAACCGAGGTTCTATGTAAAAATTCATTTTTTCTTTTAAAAAGTATGAATCGTGAAATGTCTCTCGGACAAACGTCTAGGATTGATGAATTAATCAAGAAACAAACTGCTGAGTTTGATGCGCAAATTAAACATAGTAAACGTATTAAAAAACAGAAACGTACTAGGCGTAGTATTAGACGTAATACTAAAAAACAGAAACGTGGAACAAAAGAAAAATTAGAAACTCCTATTAGTGATATCTTTTTTGATGATAGAATTAAGGATGCACTTGGTGATGATTTATGTAATTTATTTAATCCAAATGAAATTAAATATGAAAATGTATCTTTTATTAATGTAGTAAATGATATGCGGAAACTTTTAGCAAATGGTAAAATTATTAATTTACTTGGAAAAGTTGTTAAAGATCAGGAAAATATAATTCAAAATTTTTACGTAACCTTCTATAATAAAAAATCATTTGAAACATGGTTTTCGAATCTGGATGAGAAATCCGATGCTAACGAATGGATTTTTACAGGTAACATTAAATATGGAGATTTTGGAATGAAGTTAGTACAAAGATCGCATAGAGGGGCAGGGATTAATATGAAATATAGAATCAAAGAATATTTCGGTGAATATTGTTATATTCCTTCTGAAGATTTTTGTTTTATTAAATGTTATAATGTTTTACGAGGTTTTAATGAAGAACAAGGAGAAATGATGAAAGAAATGTTTAATAATTTTTTATATAAAGAGAAAGCCACATCTAGAACAGGAGTAATGTCAAACTGCAAATTTTCTCAATTCAATAAATATTTTGGAGAATGTGTTCAATATTATAGTCCTGCCAATCGTCATTTAAATCCTAGAGGAATTGAAACGTTTCATAATTATGTTTATTACAATTATTTTCACGCAGGTTCAACAATTGGTCACTATTGTTTAATTGATAAATTTCATAAATTAAAAGCTATTAGAGAAATTGAAAATAATTTCAAACCCATATATAAAACAGTTACTGATGAAAATCTAACAACGCGTCCATATAAAATCATAACAAAGAAAAAAATTGACTATAGTTCAACATATATTTGGGATCTCGAAACTTTTCCCGATCCTAACTGTTCAACAGCTCATCCTATTCCTTACGCTGTAGGAGCTATTAATTTTAATAAATTTATATGTTGTTTACCGAAACAAAGATTGAAAGAATTAGAAACACGTTTGTTAAGTGATATGATTAAAATTAAACGATCAAAAGATGAAGATGAAATTAAAAAACTTAAAAAACAGATTAATGAGTATAATAATTTAAGTGAATTAGAATTTAATAAACTTCAAAATTGTGTGAAAATATTTACGAGAACTGAGGATGATGAATGTTCGATCGGGGGAAACCCAGAGGACGTATGTCCGATCCATCAATTTTTTAAAACTCTTGGAAAATTTAATTATTCTAGAGTAACTTTAATAGCTCACAATTCATCAGGTTTTGATTCCTATTTTCCGATAAAAGCTAATTTTAAATTATCTAAACCGCCTCTTAAAACTTCAAGAGGAATATTGACTGCTTCATTACAAAATCCTTATACAACTGAATGTGTTAGTAGATATATTCAAAAATCTCTTAGATTTAAAAACAATATGAAAAAAGATTCACTTTCAGGTAAATTAGCACTTCAAACTATTATAATGAAATGTAGTTCTCAACATGTAAAAACA
>CAJQUW010013634.1:0-12155 GCA_907163375.1 Prostheceraeus crozeri | reverse complement strand
TTTAAACTAAAAAACATTAAATACATATTTTTTTATGAAATATTTTTTTTTTATAAACATAAAAAAAACTACAACATATATCAGCTACGCGAAGCCCTGCGGACAACAGAGATTCCGGGGGATTTTTTTCGGTGCGAAGCCCTAGAAAGGCATTCGGTTCGTTATACTTTTAAAATCCTCTTCATTTATAAACGTCTTTCTAACAGTCTTTTCAATATAGTCATGAATTTCATTGAAACTAGAATAGTCCTTCTTTTTATTGCAGATATTAAAAAATTTAATCTAAATTATTAATTCTTAGTGGTTCATCTTGAAGAAAACAGCTTTTTTTCAGTTTTCTGTTTTCTTTCAGAAAACCTTTCCCTACTTTAACTCCCGTTGATAAAAAACTTTTCTAATTGTTTATAACGTCTAAGAGATTTTACTGCACCAACTCTGTCTAACATAGCTTTAAAATTATGAAGAACTATCTCACCTAATTATTTAAATCTGCACCCTCTTAAAAGATTAACAAATTTCTAATCAAAATTAAAAGGAGATTTATCTGGTTAAAAAATTATACCTCTAAAAGGTTGTGGAAAATATTTCTTTTTGTCCGAGATAAAATCTAGGAGTATTTTTTTTTCCATCTATAAATGAAATAGAATGTTCAACATTGCATCGATTTTGGTACTTTCTTATTAATTGTTTGATTCTATAAACCATAGTCATCTAATACAGTTTTTGGTGCTCTGGATTCTGTTATATCAATTTGTTTATCATTATTTGTACTTTCTTTTTCAAGAGTATTTAAATGGTTTCATAGTTTTTCTCAAAATCAGTTTTTTTACTTGCTGCTCGGTTTGCTGCATTATTTTTCAAACATATCAGATTGAATACCAAGCTTTTATCATTTCTATGTTGAAGATCGATTTTCCCTTTCATAATATTTCTTTTCTTTGTTTTATTAACTCATTCTAAATTGTTTTATCTTTTATAATTATCGAGCTCTAATTTTATCATTGTTTTAAAATATAATATTTGAATTTTGTGGTAACATTGGAATACAGCAAAAACATTTTACTGAACAAATATTATTTTTTTAAATTGCTTTGTTTGTTGTGACATCTTTTCAGGTTCTAAAAAGTTTTCTCGGTTAAAAGATTTCCTCGTTTTAAGTTTTGTTTAATAAAGTTTTGTTTTTAATAAAGTTTTGCTTAAATTTTTTTCGCTTAAAGTTTTTAGCTCTTCTGAAAAAATTTTGTCATTTTCTCATTAGAAATTTTTACCATCACTCGAAATTTTTGCCATCCCTGTTTATTCTTATTACATCAACTTTTTCTTGACTGTAAATTGAAATGATATTTGATTTACTTCATTAGCTATTTGATCAATATTTTCAATCTCATCTAACGTAAATAACATTATCAATCACATACTCTTTGAGAAGTAGTAATGTAGTATTATCATAGACTATCTTTAATAATGTAAACTGCTTAGTTTTTTAATGATTTGCGTTATTCTTAGTTATTAAAGATTTATCTAACATTCGTAACAAAGTGAAGTTGCAAAAACACCCGTACCTGTTAAAGCTGTAGCAATCTACTGGAATTTTACTAAAAACACCTGAAGAATAACAATTGTTAAAGCACCTAAACTTATTGTTAAGAATATGCCAATTCCTTGTGTTACATTCTTAACTTTAGTCCATCTCTTTCTTAATTTTTTATAATGCTCTAATCTTAATAATAATTGAGATTCCTTATCTTTCATATACCTAACTCAATCTTTGTGTTTTTCTTTATTCATTTTTTCAATGTTAATCTTTTCAATGTCCATTAAAGTAGAACTACGTTCATAATATAAAACGAAGGATATATTCTTGCGGTTTCTTCCATTCTGAAGTTCCTCATTCCCACTTTTTTGTTTCATCCACTTTTGTTTCTTTTCTTCCATTTTTAAAGAAATATTTTTTAGTCACATGATTTTAAATATTTTTAAAAACCTGAAAATGGATTTAAAAGACGTTTTTTAAAGAATACTAATTTTCGGTGTCCTAGAACCTGTCCATGATTTTGGCGGGGTGAAAATTCGAACGCGAAGGTTCTAGGGCTTCGCCCGATTGTAATTCTCAAATTTGAGTGTTTGAAAAATTTGAAAAATTGGGTATTTTTAATAACGCCCAAATAGGAGCGAAGCTACTCTGGCTTTTAGCCGATTTAAATGAATTTAGGTCTTCATAACCTGAAAAAGGGTTCAAAATTCATGAATTTATGTCGTTTTTTTAAAATGCCATTTTTTTGGAAAAAAATGGTACTTTTTGAATGGACACTAAATTCAATGAATTTAGGGTCTTAAAAACCTGAAAAAGGGACTAAATTTCATAAATTTTATGTCGCTTTTAAAAGTACTAATTTTTTTTGATTTTATGGTGTCCCGGAACGGTCTTTTATCCATTACTTACACCCCCAAACCATGGAGCCTTAGTACGGAATAAATTCCCACTGTATAAATCGTAACTGCTTGACTGCAACAAATTTTGAAACTTATCGCCAATTGTCAGAATAAAATATATTCAGAAGCGTATCTCATTGCGTGCAGAGAACCTGCGAAGAGCTAGCAGCAATGGTTGGGTTGACTCTCCATTACATACCAATTCAAGATGCAATAAACTCGCACAACAGTGAAGCATGTCCAAAAATCAGGAAAGTAATAGCTTTCTCACACGCTCTTATGTGATCAAAGTGACCACCACCACAAAAATCTAATCCTGTAGACAGGAAAAAACGGTTGTTGAACAACTGCGTAAACGAGTCCTCAAGACGTGTAGAAGCCGATTCTTCCAGATTCAAAAGGTATAAGCATCAAAACGACAGCACAATTCGACAATTTCACATCAGCATTACTGATCGTACATACACGATGACCATGAACCTCACCACACGAACTTTTCGTTGTACTTCAAGCAAGAGTCGCGTTGATTCCTCCATGACAATATAGATTCATGTATAGAACTGAAACGTACAAGACTAGCCCAGATAATGATCTTTCACTGATGTGAAGTCTATTATCAGTGGACACGAGCTCGAATCTCACCAGAGAGAGACAAAATGACTCAATACATCATTCATACTTATTCCTCAATTTACGGACATGTTCTTTTAATTGGAACGATGTACAATAAATCAGAACTTCAGCATCTCGCATTCACTGTTGGTCTTGAACCGAAATAAAAATTCTTACTCAGCCTCTCCTCAAACCTCAAAACAGTAAGATCACCATGTCTCATTTCGGCGTCCTTAGAAACTTGTAGAACGAACAGCGCATGATCCAAGCAGTTGTCACGCAGAACATCGCTCCATAAGACGAAATAAAATTGTCTGAGACTTACACGTGAGCTTCATTAATCATATAGCCGACACAAACAACTTTTGATCATCGTTGACAATCTACAACAAGTCACGCATGCTCGGAACGTCTTCGCTTCTTGCATGATCTCTTTACGAACAAGAAAAATTTTATTCAAAACAATCTGTACTTGAACTGTCAGGACAGAAGAAGAAGTATAAAAAATTGAAGAATTAGACCCACTCAGGACCTACGGTTTCACATCCATAATTCAAGATTTCCTTTGAATCATCTCGCTCAAAGAGGGCACCCTCACGATATCAAGTCTGGACGGGGTCTTTACACGACTGACAACATGAAAAAGCCAATTGACAACAGATCTGTCAACGAACGAATTTCAGAAACTCTGTTGGCCACAAACTGTTTCCAAGCTCTATAACATTTCAGTCGGATCCAACCAATGCAAATCAATGAGTCCGTCTAACAGAAGCAAATTTCAGATGAAAAAGATCGTACCGAATAGCTTTCAATATCCGCGGTGGGTGCCAAATAAAAAACGAATCACGCAACCATAGGAAATTCTGTACAATGTTTCCTATTCATCCCACCTATTGAATGCATGTATAGGCTCAGAAAATCAGAATAAAAAACTCCAATGAGCAACTAGAATGAAGACACTAGTAACAATATGATAATTGCATTTTTGAGAGAATTAACCATGAGATAGCTGACGATAACTTTTGTCAAAGATATCTCCATGGTTGACATGACCAAAAGAAACATTCCACCATTAACCTTGTGTTTGTCAATCAAGAGAATTGAATACACGTTCTCACGAATGCCCTGGTAACTTCTTCGGAATAGCGTGAAAGCGAGCACGCCTTTCTACTACGAATATTGATCAGCACATAATCACATGCTTTTAATGAACATTAAGTAGTTAGAATACTGCGGACAGCACAAAACATGATACGATCTAAGTGGATACGAACACAGGATAGGAACATGTTGTTCCGAATTGCGAATCGCGAAACATGGATATGAACCATGATTCCGACATTGCGGAAATGGATGCGAACATGAGATTAAGGAACATGACAGAAAGTAGGAACCGCGTTCCGATTGACATAGGGCGAAATTGAAGATCATAACTCATATGATTCCGGAAACGCCTTGTTACCGAAATTGAATTAGAGTATGTGAATTAGAAATAGGGATGCGAACATCTATTTCGGTACTTAAACAAGGTGTTTGTTTTGAGACAAGCTTGCTCAATGCGACAATTGTGGCCCATTGTGACCTATGATGACAATTTTCATTTATTTTCACTACAACTAGGTTAAGTTATATACATTGACCGTTGAAGTTTACCACTGATGATTAGTTACCCAATTTCACATGTGATTGTTGCAAGAGAAGACCTTGGTTATTCGGCTAAAGGCTACTAGAAACTGTTACAACAATACTAAATACAAAATATCAAAGTCTGGTGATATTAGTTGAACGAACTAATGGATCTGGATGAGCATACCATGAATGTCTAAATTGGATCGTAGATTGGATAGAAAGATTTTCTCAAATGCTACAATTATAAATGGTACAGTGAAATTAGGAGATGAAAATGGAACTTGTCTGAAACGGAGAATAAAAAAAGTGAAACCTTCAATTGAATTTATATCAAAATTCGTTCTAACAATGAAGAGTGACTTTCAGAAAGAAATTAGAAACAGAGAGACGTTTAAACTATTATGTGAACGGAACTCGCATTAGAGTGTGTTTGAACGGGAAACAATCCCCTTCTCTTGTTACCGATGCTTCTCATTTTGTCATGGTGTATATTCATACATGCTATATACCCCGTGGAACAATAACATTTTGTCGCCCTTTTGTGATGAAAAGAAATAATGTTCAACAGTTGACTGCGATAATAGTCGATCAATGAATGAGTCATCCATGCGTGTCTTGTGATTGGAATTGACTATTGGTGCTAGTCTTTTGTATATAATACGTTAATTACACTTCTATATTACAAACCATACACTTGTTGAGGATTGTAGACATTAACGAAACGATGCCATTTTACACACGATCATTCCTGTTATCAATTATTCCACAAAGAACAATCTGTTTAACATACAAAACATTACTTTCTCTGACAAATGATGTCTTAATTGGGTTACAAAGCTGATCTCTAATAGAATCTGATGGAAGGATATTGATCACATTCTAATCTCATTGTTTACAGATGATATTTGAACTTCAGAAACTCTTCAATGAGGACATTGACCAAATGCCCTTAACAGCGAGTAACTCCTAACGATTTTGTGCCTCGACATTGAAGTGTTCAAAAGCCTCTAGAGTTTTGAACTGGAAAGCATATATCCAACAGTGTTCAACAGGTTGTTATTGTGAAATAGAAACACGGAAATTGAGGACTTGTTTGCAATGATATAACCGTATTTAGCACACTATGAGCGAAAATGGTGGTAAATTCACTGTGGACATGTTTACTCGGAACCCGGAACCCCCGTCGATGAGCGTCAATGTTGGCAGTAGCACGATATGATCGGGACATAAAACAAGTTTGAGAGCGTACTATGCTAATACTTCTTTAAAAGTTTATCGCTTCAACACAAACCATGCTGTTCATGCTGCCCATCCTATCAAAGGATTGTAATTGTGGTAATATAGAACACGCTTATAACTGCCCACATCAACGAGACACAGACCTTGAGTGATTGTTGATAGACTACGACCTACCATCTGTTACCCGTTTGACTTTGTTGCATGGAACTAAGCAAAAAATGTATAATTTTTATAAATGCTTTATACTTTTAACAACAATAAAAATGACTGCAAAACGAAAGGCGCAATGCTTTTTCTCGGAAGAATGGTTTCTCTTATTAGAACCTTCAAGATCAGTTCATAAAGAGAAAGGCGTTGCACGGAAAGTTTAACACATGCATGCGAAAACAATACAAGTTAATTTGCAAATTAATTCAAAACTCCAGTGATTCGATTTTCATTCGTGATTTGGCTTTTACGAGCAATACACAAATGCCTCCCAATATACAAGCACCATTTATTGAGTAACTGATTCTCTAAACAGCATTAGAAAAATTTATTTAAAAATCCAAGAGGGCAGTGATATACGAAAAGGCGGAACGTTAGTTCAAGCGTGGAAGGTTGGTGGGGGTGTTTTAGAATATGTTTGAATGATAGTTGGAAAACAGCATTTAACAATGTACTCAAACAGTCCACTAGGAAAAGTTGTTGGCAAGGTGCACGTGCAGAAGTTGCTGTAGACGACGAATCATGGTGATTGACACGTCATCATTGATTGATGACTCATGTGAATAATGTTATCCTAAGAGAGACGCGCTTGTACTCTGTTAAATCACTTTCAATCTATCATTCATCACTAGACGGATGAAAAGCTCCGAATAAGTACAACATTGAATTATGTCCTCAAAAAATGTTTATAGTTAGAGAAGGAGAGCGACTCATTTGAACGTGGATCTTCTTTAAATTTCCGACCGACAAAGGAAGGTTTTCAAGGGATTGGTAAATACCTTTTAACTTTCCAAACGTTGAGCTATGGGTGACAGGATTCTACCTTCAATATCCCATTTTTTCCACAGTAAAGTTATGTCTTCAACTGGTAATAGCAACATGAACAAACTGCGAGTATCCTTTCCGTAATTGCAGTCGATGATACTCAAAACCATCGACTCTTTGGCGAAGGAATGCATTGTGGATTTCCTAAAGTGCTCCTACACATTGGAGGAAGGGCGTTAGCGGAAGGAAGTGGCTTTAATGATTTACCCGAGTTCGATACGCAATTCTTGAAATTTGTGCCGATCACTTTCAAGCATTCGATCTACTTGGAAATACAATGTGAGTGTGATGATCTGAAGCTCGGACGGATACATGGGTTTAATACACGTCAACGGTCTATACCATTGGTGCCACGCTCAACCGGAAAAGTGGGCATCGTTACAAATGAAAGTTCTACAGGTTTGAGTTTAAGAGGGACCTTGCCGATAGAATAAGCTGGTCCTAATCACCATCGAAAAATCTACTTTCAAAAGAATGGAAGGATGTAGAAGAAGCAAAAAGCGGGGGACGGAAATCCAAGGAAGGGAGTTGTTAAGTTGAAATTGAAACGCCAAGATGCTCAAATGGACGCGAGAAGTTATTTAAATGCTTGACATTGATGAGGAAACAACGAAAATGCCTGTGAATGTGAATGAAAGTTTCTAAATGTAAATAAAGTTGTAATAAGGAACAATGACTTTTTTATTTCACAGCAAACTGTGGGTGTTGGTCCATTAAAGCTTTTGAAATTTCAGGATGACACGCATTGTCGCCCTACTTCACTGAACGCACAATGTGAGTTGGCCGGAACCAAGTCAGTCCGGTAAAACTACTTTTGTAACACTCAATTACTAAATTTTAAGAAATGAGATGTCTAATAAAGAAATTACAAGAGTTAAATGGGTGTTATGGCATATTTCAACCACAACTACATTCTGCAACTTCGCCGAAAGGTTTTATGATGGAGCAAGGTATACCGACAACTGAGACATCAAAGCAGTGACAATACTATATTAGATATCTAATACGTAAAAGCAAATCAACAAAGGATGTAACTGAAATGTTCATTCAAACTGCACAATCATAGGGACGCTTTTATTATCTATATCACCCAAAACATTTTGATGGAAGGGAAAGAGCAAAGACTAGGATTTTGAATCCACATCTTTGCAATATTTAAAAATCCAAGAGACAGCGAGTCATATACGCATCTCAGGAAGACAATATTACCTAACAACCTAAAGTACTTCAAAAATATATGAAGAATGTAACTAAAAACCACAAATGAGGCTATCCTATTTATTGATCTAAACCAGGAATGTCCGGAAACGACCTAATCGATTTCGAACAAATATCATACCTAATTCCGCTGACCAATGACAGTTTTCTCGAGTTCACAGTTAGTTTTAAGCAATGTACATGTTGCCTTATTATTATCAAACATGTCGTATTCAAAGATGGTATCATTCCTCAAGAGGAGTATGTACAAATTGACTACATTACAAATTCTCAGGCAGTCAAAAATATAGATCAACCTATTACGAATCAACTTAAGGAACTAACACAAAAGGATATGGAAATTCAGAAGAAAGGATCCCTATCGACGAATGCAGTTAGCAGCTGAAAACATTGATGATAGGTCGACAGTGATTCGCGACAAGTGCGACGATTTATAACCGTTGTCAACACCTCGACCATATCGTGTGCCGCGCCTGAGCGATTAATTTGCCTTCATTGATCCACATGTGAATTTAATAGAGAGAGGGGAGATATAGATGAACACTGGTGATGTTATTATAATAGTCCACAAGAGACCTTCTGCAAATAAGCTGTCAGAGATGTAAGGCGAAAAACTTATGTGCACCCCAAGGGTGGTCATATTTTTCAGAAAAATTTATCTGATCAAATGTACCTTCACAATATTATTGGAGACCGACTGTGAATGAATTGGATAAGGGCACTTACAAGATGGATCAAAGAGTAAAACACCCACGATTGAGGTCAAGGCGAAGCTTTCATGATCCCGATGATACTGCAACCAAAAAGGTCTACTAAGGCGTCAATGCTGTGTTGCGAAGAAGTATAGTTAATATAAGGAAATGTGAATTATAAGCCTTGCCCCACATAACATGTCGTTACAAAAATTTTGCTGTGTTTGAAATCATCGCTCGAAGGTAAAAGCCGAAGAGGGCATAGAGGTTGATATCAATTGGTTAGCAGTTGCTGTGCGAGTAATACTCGTGCAAATCTGAACCAAAGACATGAGTACAGCATTGAAACACAGAAAGATTTATTACGGCCTTAACTCACCCGCAAGTTTTCAGTCTTCCGAGGTTCTAGCTCGGTGCAGCAGGTGAGGGAATAGAGAAAGATCAAGAAGTGGGATCAGGAGTCAACCGACTACACTCTTCCACAAACATGCGAGAAAGGCGGTTTCCAACGAGAAAATATGTTGTAAACAATATAGATAGTCAATGGCAAGCGGACTTGGCTGACATGCAACAGATATCACAGTACAATGATGGCTATAAATACATCTTAACCGTAATAGATATTTTATCTCGCTATGCTTGGGCACGTGCGCTGAAATCTAAACGAGGACCAGAAGTTGAAGCGGCTTTTCAGAGCATTTTCGATGAGGGGCGTGTTCCGCAAAGAATACAGACCGATCAAGGGAAGGAATTCGAAAACTCTCATGTTCGAAGTCTCCTTAAAGGTCATAATGTGGAATTGTTTAGTGTCAAAAGTGCTTATAAAGCTGCCATGGTTGAGAGGTTCAATCGCACACTGAAGACAAAAATATGGCGCTATTTCACTCCAAAAAATACACAAGTTTGGGTCGATGAGCTGCAGACAATTTGAATAAGAATTACAAGTGAAAAGCTACCATCGAATCATTAGATGAAACCAGTTGAAGTTTATCCCAGATAATGCGAAGTATATATGTCTTCGATTGTTATGATAAGAAAGCGAAAACATTTCCAATGAAAAGAAAATTAATAATGGAGATAGAGTTTCGATTTTCAAAGTGTTAAGTCCTACATTTGAGAAGGGGTAATCTACCTAATTGTGACAGAAGAATAGTTATTTGTAGATGAAGTAAATACAAAATTTAGACCCGACCATGTATAACAATTAATAGAATACCATGGCAATAATCTCAATTGAAGGAAAATTTTAACTCTTTATGAATTGCAAGTAGTAGACAGAAGTGAAGAGATATGATTGACAAAATAATAAGGAGGGAAAGGGTCATGGCAATCAAAGAATATACTTCGTTTAATTGGAAAGATATCCTATACAATATCAAAACTGGATAAACGCACCATAACCACAAATGTGTAGGATGGGGACACTCGTAACTTTTAGGCTAATATAGCATGTGACATCTTCCACAAAAGAGTTTAACAAGTCTACTAACTTCAACAACATTCTTCCAAGCAATAGCAACCCCAAGAAAATTCCCAAGTAACAAAACCATCTCTCTACTCTCTGTGAATTCGCTAATCCAATTACTCCTGCATGGACCCCAATGAAGTTTCTCTAACAGTGAAATACATATATACAACTATATCAGTTTGCTACAAAGAAACAACTATTTTTGAATTACATAAAGAAGTGCGAGAGAAGGATAATGCTTTCGCAATTTCAAAATCCGTCCTACATGGTACCTGGGCCTTTTCATCAACTAACTTTACATCCTTTTTCAACATCATTACCTTCTGTCCCAACATGAATTAAAGATTCAAAGGCATATGCAACGTCCAACTTTTATTCTAAGTTCCCAACAAAGAGCTTGCAAGATCCAGAAAAGGCAATCGGTAGAATGTTTGAAAAACGAATAAAATAGTATCTCTCAAAGCTGACTTTGAATAAACTCTACAACCAGTCAACAAAGGGGTCAACAAAATGGTTAAGGAAGGGAAGCATGTTCTTCTTGTATTATGTAAGGAATTGAGTCATACTTTTGGGTATCCAGAACAACTTCTCAATCAAGTATTGGTACGATGGATGTGGGTGGAATTTGGAGAGGAAAGTCACTGATTTACAATTAGAAATTGTGCCATTGTTATGCATTACCAAAAAGGAGCATCCGAGTAAAAAATAAATTGAGGTCATTAGAAGTGTTGAAGACTTTGCAAGAAAGTTTCAAGGATCAGTGCCAGAAACGTTAATGACTTGTGAATATAAGAAAGAGAAAGTAACTTATATACTTTTAGAAACGGAGGCATAAATTTTGTTTTTTACTAAAAAAACACCATTGGAAAAGATTTGAGTCCGCTTTTATTGAATCGGATCTGAATGATTGGGATGTTTAAGGGGCCTTACAAAGCGCACCTTGGTTGACAGAATTAAATGATACATACACGGTTCAATTGTCCACTTCTAAAACTCAAAAACAGCATCAACAAATGCTTCGTGGGGAAATCTACGTAAACACGAAGACATAAGTTGGGTGATGAATTGTCTACTTCCAGTGAACTTGTAAAACGAGTTAATTTGAAACAATGAAAGCTTGAAACGCCATCTGAATTGTGTACAAAGTTAAAGAGTTTGTTGAAGAATTACCTTGATGCAGAAGAAAATCACTTTTCTTATGACCCACATAAGAACGCATGATTTAAAGGAAGGGAAGAACTCTCTTATCAAGCTGGATAGCGTGTTAACGACCACATTGGGACTCTCAAAATCAACTATTTATGAAGGCACATCAGTAGGCGATACAGCCCCATCACTAGAGCGTGATATAAGTAACTTATCTACCAATCAGCCGAAATTACATCAATAGAATTGACATATCAGTTCATGATGACGCAGGAGAAGTAGTACCGTTCTGTGGTGGTGTTACTGTTTTGACCCTACATATTAGGTCATAATGACAGGTTCAATTAGGTTCAATAGTCATAATGACAGGTATTTACAGTAGACCATCATATCAGAGCGGTTATCCCGTGTTTGTTGGAGGTAGACGACAAGTTGGAGGAGGCATATTTGGTGCACTAAGACGTATGGTTCTTCCAACACTCAAAAAAGTATGGCTGTACCAATCAAGAAGCGTGTTGGAAGCGAAGGGCATTAGATTTTCGTGCAAATGTTGCAGCTGATAGCGCTTCAAGGTGAGGTAATCGGTGGAATCTATGAAAATGCCGGCGCAGGCCAATCCTGCCAATAGACGCATTAGATGATTTAACAAAGACGAGACGTATAGTTCGAAGAAGCGGTAGGAAGTC